>JAVSCE010002890.1:0-18150 GCA_032199065.1 Smutsia gigantea
ACTCTCTCAACTTTCGTTTGTCTGGAAATTGTTTAATCCTCCATCATATTTAAATGATAATCGTGCTGGATACAATATTCTTGGTTCGAGGCCCTTCTGTTTCATAACGTTAAATATATCATGCCATTCTCTTCTGGCCTGTAAGGTTTCTGTTGAGAAGTCTGATGATAGTCTGATGGGTTTTCCTTTGTAGATGATCTTTTTTCTCTCTCTAGCTGCCTTTAATACCCTGTCTTTATCTTTGATCTTTGCCGTCTTAATTATTATGTGTCTTGGTCTTGTCTTCCTTGGGTCCCTTGTGTTGGGAGATCTATGAGCTTCGGTGGACTGCGAGACTACTTCCTTCCCCAGCGAGGGAAGGTTTTCAGCAATTATTTCTTCAAAGACACTTTCTATCCCTTTTTCTCTCTCTTCTTCCTCTGGTACTCCTATAATGCGAATATTGTTCCGTTTGGATTGGTCCACAGTTCTCTTAATATTCTTTCATTCCTAGAAATCCTTTTATCTCTCTCTGCCTCAGCTGCTCTGTACTCCTGTTCTCTGTTTTCTATTCCATTAACAGTCTCTCGCATCTCATCCATTCTGCTGTTAAGCCCGTCGATCGCTTGTCTGATTTCAGTATTGTCTTTCCTCAGTTCCCTCACTTCCTCCCTCAGCTCTTGCACATTTCTCTGTAGGTCCATCAGCATGGTTATGACTTTTATTCTGAATTCTTTTCCAGGGAGGCTGTGCATTTCCATCCCTTCAGACTCCCTCTCTGGGGTTGTCTGGTTGATTTTGGTCTGAACCATATTCCTCTGTCTTTTCATGGCTGTATAATTTGGTCACTGATAGTTGCCACGTATGTCAGCTGGGCTCTTTAAGACTTTAAAAGGAGAAGAAAAAAAAGAGAAAAAAAAGAGAAAAAAAGAAAAAAAAGAAAAAAGTAAGAAAGAAAAAAAAGAAAAAAAGAAAGAAAAGAAAAAACAAAAACAAACAAAACAAAAGAAAACAAAAAAAAACAAAAAAAAATGCCCACCGGACGTAGATTCTGTGGGAATGCTCTAGGTGGCGCTATTGCCCCACTATTCCACAGCTGTGACTGTGCCGCTCCGCAGGGCCCTTTATCGCTCTGGCAGGGGTGGGAACGAATAGGAGGCTGTTGATCTCAGTGAGAAGTGTTAAGCATGGCTACGCTTCCTCAGTCGCCAGCTAAGGCGTCTGAAACTCCCCAGGACTCCCAGCCTGCTGGGCTGAGTGTGCTGGGGCGATCCGGCTCCTCCGCTGGGCTCCTGTCTCTTTAAGACCGCTGAAGAAAGCGCGCACTTTTTTTTCTTTTTCCTTCCCGGGAGCCGGCTGCAAGCACCCTGGTGCGTTCCCCGCTCAGATCCTGCCACTCTGTCTCTCCAATCTCTGCTGCACTGCGCAATGTGGGTCAGTGCTCCCCACGCAGATCACTGGGGCTGGCTACTTCGCGGGGTGTACTTCCACTCCCTCCCGGCTCTGAATCCTCTCCTCCCGCCGGTGCGCTGGGGTGGGGGAGGGCTCGGGTCCCGCCGGGTTGCGGCTCCGTATCTTACCCGTCTCTTGGGGTGCCGAGTCCTCTCGGGTGTAGCTGCACGCTGTGCACTTTCCTGTGTATTCTCGTCTCTCTTTTAGGAATAGATGTATTTTCTGTGTTTTCGTAGATAATTGTAGTGTTTGGAGGAGATTTCTGCCGCTCTGCTCACACCGCCATCTTCCCGGAAGTCCCTTTCTATTGTTTTATTGTTCTCGATTTTATTTATTTCTGCTCTAATCTTAATATTATGTCCCTCCTTCTACTGACTTTGGGCTTCATTTGTGCTTCTTTTTCTAGTTTTGTTAATTGTGAGTTTAGATTGCTCACATGGAATTGATCTTCTTTCCTGAGTAGGCCTGTATTGCAGTATACTTTCCTCGTAGCATGGCCTTCGTTGTGTCCCACAGAATTTGCGGTGTTGAATTATTGTTGTCATTTGTCTCCATATATTGCTCGATCTCTGTTTTTATTTGGTCATTGATCCATTGGTTATTTAGGAGCAGGTTGTGAAGCCTCCATGTATTTGTGGGATTTTTCATTTTCTTTGCTTTTTCATTTCTAGTTTCATACCGTTGTGTTCTGAGAAACTGGTTTTTACAATTTCAGTCTTTTTGAATTTACCGAGGCTGTTTTTGTGGCCTAGTATATGATCTATTCTTGAAAATGTTCCATTTGCACTTGAGAAGAATGTGCATTTGCTGCTTTTGGGTGTAGAGTTCTGTAGATGTCTGTTAGGTCCATCTGTTCTAATGTGTTGTTCAGTGCCTCTGTCTCCTTACTTATTTTCTGTCTAGTTGATCTGTCCTTCAGAGTGAGTGGAGTGTTGAACGTCTCCTAGAATGAATGCATTGCATTCTATTTCCCCTTTTAATTCTGTTAGTGTTTGTTTCACATATGTAGGTGCTCCTGTGTTGGGCGCACAGATACTTTTAATGGTTATATCTTCTTGTTGGATTGACCCTTTTATCATTGTGTAATGTCCTTCTTTGTCTCTTGTGACTTTCTTTGTTATGAAGTCTATTTTGTCTGATACAAGTACTGCAACTCCTGCTTTTTTCTCCCTATTAGTTGCATGAAATATCTTTTTCCATCCCTTCACTTTCAGTCTGTGTATGTCTGGGTTTGAAGTGAGTCTCTTGTAGGCAGCATATAGATAGGTCTTGTTTTTTTATCCATTCAGTGACTCTGTCTTTTGATTGGTGCATTCAGTCCATTTACATTTAGGGTGATTATTAATAGGCATGTACTTATTAGCATTGCAGGCTTTAGATTCATGGTTACCAAATGTTCAAGGTTAACTTCCTCACTATCTAAGAGTCTAACTTAACTCACTTAATATGCTATTACAAACACAATCTGAAGGTTCTTTTTTTTTCCTCCTCCTTTTTCTTCCTCCTCCATTCTTTATATATTAGATATCATATTCTGTACTCTTTGTCTATCCCTTGATTGACTTTGGGGATAGTTAATTTAATTTTGCATTTGCTTAGTAATTAGCTGTTCTACTTTCTTTACTGTGGTTTTATTACCTCTGGTGACAGCTATTAAACCGTAGGAACACTTCCATCTATAGCAGTCCCTCCAAAATACAGTGTAGAGATGGTTGGTGGGAGTTAAATTCTCTCAGCTTTTGCTTATCTGGGAATTGTTTAATCCCTCCTTCAAATTTAAGTGATAACCTTGCCGGATAAAGTATTCTTGGTTCAATGCCCTTCTGCTTCATTGCATTAAATACATCATGTCACTCCCTTCTGGCCTGTAAGATTTCTGTTGGGAAGTCTGATGATAGCCTGATGAGCTTTCTTTTGTATGAGATCTTATTTCTCTCCCTGGCTGCTTTTAATAGTCTGTCCTTATCCTTGATCTTTGCCATTTTAATTATTATATGTCTTGGTGTTGTCTTCCTTGGGTCCCTTCTGTTGGGAAATCTGTGCATCTCCATGGCCTGAGAGACTATCTCCTTCCCCAGATTAGGGAAGTTTTCAGCAATTATCTCCTCAAAGACATTTTCTATCCCTTTTTCTCTATCTTCTTCTGGTACTCCTATAATGTGAATATTGTTCCGTTTGGATTGGTCACAGTTCTGTCAATATTCTTTCATTCTTAGAGATCCTTTTTCTCTCTCTGTCTCAGCTTCTTTGTATTCCTGTTCTCTAGTTTCTGTTTTATTTATCATCTCTTCCACTGTATCCAGTCTGCTTTTAGTACCCTCCATTGTGCTCTTCAACGATTGGATCTGCTACCGGAATTCATTCCTGAGTTCTTGAATTTCTTTCTGTACCTCCATGAGCATGTTAATGATTTTTTTTTTGAACTCCCTTTCAGGAAGATTCAAGAGGTCAGTGTCATTTAAATCTTTCTCAGGAGTGGTATTAATAATTTTACTCTGAACCAGGTTCCTTTGGCCTTTCGTATTTGTATATGGCGCCCTCTAGTGCTCAGAAGCTCTACTCCCTGGAGCTGCTCAGCCCCTGAAGCACTGTCAGTGATCACAGGGGAGTGGTATTGGTGCCTGGGGGGAGGAAAGAGCTGTTTCCTGCTTCCCGGCTGTTATGCCTGTCTCCACTGCCTGAACCAGTGGTCTGAGCATACAGGTGTAAGCCTCTATGCTTTATATTTTTAGCTCCTGTAGACAGATCTTCCCTTTGGCTGGCCTAACGCCAGGGTCGGGTTTGCTGGTTTGCCAGCCAGGTGGGGCTGCCCCGGAGAAAGGTGCAGTAGGTTGCGTATCATGGAGCGGGTTCTGGGAGCTGTCTTGCCAGCCAGGGAGCTCGAGCTCCTGAAGATTGTCTAAGGAGTATGATTTCTCTTTCCTCCTTAAATATGAGAGTCTATGTAGCAAAGCTCCCAACCTGCTGGGCAGAGCACCCCCTGACAATTTTGTCTTCCTGTCCTCTCTCCTGAGCAGTAAGCTCTGTGCAATCTTTGCCTCTTTAGCAGCCCTCTTGCTAAGGGCTTCCTTGTTAGGAAGTCTCTCAGACTGCCTGCGTTTCTTTTGTCCCAGAGTATCTGGATATGGATCCCTCCTTTCCACAAGCGGCTGGCATCTTGGTCTCTCCAGGAACTCTGCCTGTCTTAGCTTTCCAACCCCATAATCAGGAGAGTATCATGCAAGCACCATGAAATGTAGGTTTGTGCTCCCTGAGCAGATCTCCGGAGTGAGGTATTCAGCAGTCCCAGGCCTCCACTCCCTCCCTGCTCTGTTTCTCATCCTCCCGCTGGTGAGCTGGGGTTGGGGAATGGCTTGGGTACCACTGGGCCACAGCTTTGGTACGTTATCCTGTTCTGTGAGGTCTGCTCTTTCTCCAGGTGTATGCAGTCTGGCGCAGTCTTCTTTCCTGTTGCTCTTTCAGGATTAGTTGTATTAATTATATGTTCGTGTTACATGCAGTTTTTGGAGGAAGACTGTGTCACCTCTCAAGCTGCCATCTTTAATCCAGTCCCTGTACCTTTTCTTTTGTGTGTGTTTGTGTGTGTGTGTGTGTGTTTGTGTATGAGTATTTTTTGTGACTAAAAGCAATATTGGTGGCTCATGGCAGGTGTATCTTCAACTTTGCCAAATAGTTGTGTCATTTCCTTTTCTGTCAGCAATGTATGAAAGCTTTTAACTGTTTTTTTTTTATTTTTAGGCTGACATGTGGTATTGTCATGTGAACTTTTGTAAATCTGATAGGCTTAAAATGATGGAGAATTATTTTAATTTTTATTTCTTTGATTAATAGTGAGGCTGAGTCCCTTTTTTGTATGTTTATTAGCTATTGTATCTTTTTATTGAGTCTTTTTTTTCTAATAATTATATGTAGAAAGTGTTTATTTTGGATGTTACATTTTGCCTGTTATATTTATTGTAGATGTCTACTGTTGGTTTTGGCTTATACTTTAACTTTTAAATTGTATGTTTTGTCAAACAGCAGTTTTAAATTTTGATGTCAAAATTTTTTCTTTTCTGTTAGGATTCTTGCTTTCTTTGTGTCTTCAGCTATTTTTCCCTACCCCAAGTTCCTAAAAGATATTTTCCTGTATTTTCTAATGATAGTTTTAAAGTTCTGCTTTTCCCTCAGGTGTTTTATTGATCTGGAACAGAGATTGAGGGGAGAGGAGTTATGGTTTGAGTTGAAATCAGGGTTATCAAGATTGATTACATTAAGGTTACATCCCATAGCCTGAGTGACACATGGTAATGAGTCTCATTGGAGGAGGAGTGATAGAGAGGAGGACCATTTGGAATCCATTTTATTTTGGTGGATTTGTTAGGTGTGAGACTAGGTATTTCCAAATTCCAATTCCTCGACTGATTACATAAGAATTAACTTTGGAGCAATAAAATACAGGTTCTCAGATACTACCTCTGAGGCACTGATTTAGTTAAGTCCTTCATGAGGGGTGGGACTCTTGACTTCCCAAGTGATTTTGATCATCATTTTGGATACTTCAGCTCCAGAAATATACTGAAACGATAAAAGAAAATATAAAATATCTGCAGCAAAATAAAAAAAAAATGGATATGAGAGTTTGTCTTTTTATTACACAGAACAATTTAAATTGTATCTGTTCAGTAGAAATGTCATTATGCTGTTCAATTTTTTTTGTTATTTTTAAACTTTTAATTGTGAATGAATGAGTAAAATTGATGAAATGATTTTTGTTCAGTATAATATCAGGTTATGTTGTAGTTTACAGTTACACTAGTGAAAGGATTCTTTTTACTTTCAGGTGTCTTTTTGTACTTCTTTGAATTGTTGGATATATTAATATTTTGGGTCTTTAAAACCCATTATTTTCTAGCCATTGAGTTATCCCTGAAGGAACAAAGGCAACAGACAACCACTCTTTCCAGTTTGTATCCAAGCACGTCCAATCTATTAACTAACCACCAACACGAAGGCCGAAAAGTTCGTGCTATATACGACTTTGAAGCTGCTGAAGATAATGAACTTACTTTTAAAGCTGGAGAAATTATTACAGTTCTTGATGACAGGTGATGGTTAATATTATATTGAACATTCATATGAAAATATATAACATAGTACTTCTGTTTCATATTATTCCTATTGAATGACATTACCAAATGTATTAAAAAAAATACTGACACAGATACTTTTCTCTGTATGATGGTTGCTTTGCTTGTGTCATACTGTTTGGATTCTTATTTTGTAGTTTAATTTTTTTCTCATCTGTTTATTTATTTTGGAGGCCTAGTTTAGTCTATTCATTTGTGGATCTATCTAATAATATAGATTATTAAATTAGTAGAAAAAGTTCAGATTTTAGAAAATAGTTTGAATATGTATATGTATTTAAGGAATATATAAGAAATACATAATATATTTGTTTACACGGAATAGTATATCTGAACAAATGAATTTTACATGGAATCATATATATTTACATTATCATAGGGGAGGCGATACATCTGTTTTTTTCTGTGGCTTAATGTTTACTTGAAAATTGTTACTGATGATTGTTAATGATTAAGTACTAAAATTTGCAAGTAACTTAAAAAATTCAAATAGATTTAAAGTTATTCCTATACTATCACACTTATCATAATATATTTTCTTGAGTGTAACAAAATGATGTTAAGTTTGAGCTGGAAATTGCACAAAACCTTCATTATTCATTCATTCACAAGTATTTATTGAGAGCTTGCTAGCTTTCCTTATACTGGGCACAGGGGACACAATGGTGAACCATGGGTATGTACCTGGGAGTGTGGTCCTTGTGAACATTTTGTGCTGTAAACAGTGTCATCTGTCATATGTGTTGTTTGGGGGAAAATTTAGTAATATGTATTAGAGAAAGCATTAGTTTAGAAATGGAGACTTGGATTAAAAGCTACCATATATCTTATAATGAAAGGATTCTACACTGGCATCCATGAGCTACCTGAAGTCGACAATTTTTAAGTGTGGGGACGTCTTTTTTAAAGAGATTCAGAGCCTTATATTAAATCCTGAAAGCATTCACCAGCCTTCCAAAATATAAAGAACTGTGTGTTTCATAGCTTATTAACTTCTCTTGAGTCCTCATCTCTTATTTCTAACAATGTTACATTTCATTTTTCACCTCCACTGGATTATTGTGGGATTCAAGTTTGGTAATGCTGTAAGTTAAACACTTAACATTTATAAAAGGTAAAGATTTATAGAAGTTAAGTGTCTTAATTATAGTAGAGCATTCTTTTTTGTTCCTCATAGTGATCCCAACTGGTGGAAAGGTGAAACCCATCAAGGCATGGGGTTATTTCCCTCAAATTTTGTGACTGCAGATCTCACTGCTGAACCAGAAATGAGTAAGTATTTTCCATTCTGTCAGTGGATGACAATCCATAATCCTCTTCTTAATGTGAATTGAGTAAAGTCAACTTTCTGCAACAGGGACTCTGAAATGTTAGTGCTTCCAGTGTGTTCATTAAACATGCAGCTCCCTACCAGAAAATTGTCTAATCATCGAAGAACTGAAATGATGTATCAAGATATCTGTGGATTTTTCTAAAAAATATATATATATATATATATATATATATATATATATATATATATATAAAATGCAGAATAAAAAGTGTTATGGAATTTATGCATTATGCTTTTCATTATCAGTTGATGAAAGTGTGACAAATGAGTAAACTCATTGATAATCCTTCCTAATCAAAAGTTGAGACCATTTCTCTAGTGGCTAGCCCCAAACTTGAAAGCAGTGGCCTCTAAGCAACATAATGGCTTTCCTAAGCCCCCATGTCAGATATTCAGAAAGAGCCATACTAGTCATATAAATCGTTTTTTGTTTGATTTACTGACTAGGAGAAATAAAATAGCAGATGGGACCAAGGAGGTGAAGTGATATTACTGGCAGGCATAACAGTTGCAGATTTTAACTGCTGGTAGCCTATTAGAATGTTAGTACGACAGTTCACTATATTTCTACATAGTAATGTACTTTAACGCATCTTCATAATGATGTGTTCAGGTCGTCAAGATTAAGTCGTAATCTCCAAGTTTAAGGAAAAACATGTTCTAGTCTAGAAATATTTCTGTTAGCAATTGAAATGTTTAGAATTTTAAGAGTGTTTTGTGTATAAGTTGGTAAGCTACAGTTTGTCTGACAAAATACTTTAACTCATCTTGTCTTTCTATAATACCAGGTAGCAGAGGTCAGAGAAAAGTTGTAAGCTGCAAGATACTTGGGTCTTTAGTTTGCAAGAATTTTAAGAAAGGATCTTCATCTTTGTCATCTTTTCATTTCCAAGAGCACCTAGTACTGAATATTTTCCAGAATACAGACTATATAAATATTTATACAATAAATGATTAATAAGTGGGTGTTTGTATATCTCTTTCAAGAAAAGGCAATTTTACAACAAACCAAACATTAATGTTTATCTTAGGTAAAGCAATGCCCTTCATAGTTACTGCCAAGTTGTCTTTGCCATTTTTATAGAGACAAGATTCCTGATACCCATTCATTTAATGGAGTTCTTTTTGTTAGAACTCAAACATATTATAGAACCTTGTTTAAGTGGCATGTATAACATGCCTACTTTGTAACCTAGGCTGACAGTTGTGGGTTTATTGTTTTTTGGCTTTGAGTTATTTATTTATTTATTTATTTATTTATTTCCTGAATCACCTGTTGGAGAGGATAGAATTGCCTTGGACTTCTGTTGAAGATGAGATCCAGGATCTCATGTAGTTAATGTAGCCATCTCTCATCTTTTTTCCCATCATATAGCATGCAGCATTGATATAAATGTTCTAGCTCTTCTCATATGTTTCACTATGGACCACCTAAGAGAAACATCAGAATTTATGTAATGGAGTTGAGTTCTCAAGCTTGGAAAGGGAGTGTTAGCATGATCCTTGTAGCATCACTGTTCATGAGGAAACAGGAACCCACTTTACTTAATGCGTCAGGTAGAAAGACCTGCCCTATTTAGCTTGTTTTTGTTTTGGAGATGCAGTAAGATAGTGTGAAAGCACATTATCATATACATATATAAATATTTTTATACACACAATGTATACACACTCGTGCATACATAGTAATTGTATTAGTCCCTATGGGAAAAAAACACTGTAAATTTGTACATGGTAGCTGTTAGGGTATACCATGTAATCTCTTATGGGCAGCAACAATGTGCTGTGCCAGCTTTCTGTTATGATATGAAAGGCAAAAACATCTAAAGCAGATGTCTCTTTACCCCATGGGAAAATGAAACTAATTGGAACTCATTTTTTGTATGTAGAATTTTGCTTTATGGTGACTTGAATTGGATGAGTATATTCCTTATGTTGGACATTAAACTATTTTTATTTTTTACGGAAGCACACAACACAGACTACATATGTGATATGATGTTTTGCTTTCAGAGTAAAATCGCAGGCCAGATTCCAGTAGTGTGGGCTAGTAGAGTCAGAGAGATTGCCATTCAAAACCAAGCTTTGCCATTTAATTAGCTTTCTCCTGAAAGAAAATTAATTTTCTAAGCTGCCATTAACCTCAATAATAAAATGGGCACATCTCATACGTTTGTTTTGAAGTTTCATTGGGGGAAACGTAATATTTCATTAAACACATTTAATACTTTAATAAATACTATTTCCCCCCTTAATTCTACCCCTTTCTCAGTCCCCTTTCCATCTTGATTCTTAATATTTTTATGAATACACATCAATAAAGATTAGTAATCCAGAAAGGAATATCAGTTTTTTAAAGCTGTATGTGCCTTTCAGTGTTATTTCCAAGAAAGCTAATTGCTATGTAAATTGTAGTCTTATATTGACTAGTTAATGTTATATTGAATAGTTTTACAGGATTGCTTTCTTGAGCAAGAGAAGTATTTGCTTCTAGCCAATGGTTTGCAGATCCCTTAATGGTTATTTTTTCATTGCAAAGAGTCATGTAATTAAAAATACAGGTTTATTTAGTGAAGAATTCAGATCCCTGTTAATACCACTTGAAAAATTCTCCAGTGGCCTAGTTGTCCTTCTCCTAAGAAAAAGTCTAATGAAAAAACTCTAAGTGGCATGCTGAAAACATACAGCTACTTTCCAATTCTTAACACTGAAATAGCATGGTGTGCCAAATGAGATTTTTCATTGTAAGGTCTGGTAATTTAATTTACTTTAATTTGCCAAGTTCATTTATGCCATGTAAAACTTTGCTTTTTGTTCACCAGTTTACTAAATTCTCGTAAGTAGTAGATGATTAATTATCCTTTCAGAAATACATCTCTTAATTTTAGTGAAGTATTTTTTATTAAAAATGTGAAATGTTTACAAGAGAAAATTAATTCAATTTCATAAAGTAATGTTCTGTCATTATTGGTTAAATCTACAATCTGATTCTTAAATTGAGTCTAAGCTTGAGGGGAATATTAGAAAAAAACAAATTCTCTCCTGGAACTAAAGATGCTTTAAAATAGATTTTTTAATTTATTATAAGGAAAAGATAAATGTAACATGTTTTACAGTTAAAACGGAGAAGAAGATGGTACAATTTAGTGATGACGTTCAGGTAGAAACAATAGAGCCAGAGCCAGAACACGCCTTCATTGATGAGGTAAGTGATTTTGTCCGTGACACTGGTTCATACTTGGTATTGAAGTTGAAATGCTTGTCTTTGTTAAAAAAAATTGATTACTTGATTACTGCATGTATTTTGTTGTTCAAAAAATTCAACCAGTATAGACAAAGCCAAGATTTTCCTTGAAACTCCCTCTCTTGTCCCATTCTTACCATACCTATATATATAGTTGTACCTCATTACTTTAAATTCCTGTCTAATATTCCATGGAATGATTTTATCATGACTTAATTCTGTTTTTGGATGCTTAGGTTTTCTTTCCAGTTTTTTCTGAGTTTTTTTTTTTTTTTGCAATTACACAATTGCAGTGAGTTTTTTTTAAAGACCTATTTGAAATAATGTGTGACTGTTTTATTTTAAAATATCAGTATTTAATGCCCTGAAAGTATATACTTTGTAACATTCTAAATGTGAAAAAGGAGATGTTTAAAATATGTGGAAGGATTTATAAGGTTTTAGCCGCCTCTTGGGGAGATCCAGAAGCTGAAAATTTGAAGACCGTTCTTTTTTTGTTGTTTGTTTTGTTTCATTTTTGTTGTTGTTGTTTCAGATTTTTTAATGACAAATCTTGAGAAACTTACTAATAGTTTTGATTACAGAAATAACATTAAAAAAGAATCCTTACAGGATGGAAAATAGATTAAAACCTTCCAAACTAATGTAGCACTATGCATTTAGATGACCTTAGATTAAAAAAAAAGAATCAGTTGCATGAACTTATGATGAACCTCATTTGTCAGGAATTCATGTGAAGAGACCTGACATTTTTAGTTAACTGTGAACATAATATAAATCAACAATATGATGCATTTGCACAACAAAGACCAGTACAGCACTAAGTTACATTATTGGCTGTTGTGAGATGAGCACATACGAAGAGCATTTGTTTTATTTTTATTTTTATTTTTACTGAAATTCTTTTTTTTTTTAATTAAGGTATCACTGATAGACACTCTGATGAAGGTTTCACATGAAAAACAATGTGGTTACTACATTCATCCATATTATCAAGTCCCCCTGCATGCCCCATTGCAGTCACTGTCCACAGTGTAGTAAGATGCCACAGAGTCCCTACTTGTCTTCTCTGTGCTACACTGTCTTCCCAGTTACCCCACACACACCATGTGCACTAATCATGATACCCCACAATCCCATTCTCCCTCCCTCCTCACCTGCCCTCTGCCACCCTTCCCCTTTGGTAACTGCTAGTCCCTTCTTGGAGTTTGTAAGTCTGCTGTTGTTTTGTTCCTTCAGTTTTGCTTTGTTGTTATATTCCACAAATGAGGGAAATCATTTGGTATTTGTCTTTCTCTGCCTGACTTATTAACTGAGCATAATACCCTCTAGCTCTATCCATGTTGTTGCAAATGGTAGGATTTGTTTCTTTCTTATGGCTGAATAATATTCCAGTGTGTATATGTACCACATCTTTATCCATTCATCTACTGATGGACACTTAGGTTGCTTCCATATCTTGGCTATTGTAAATGGTGCTGCAAAAAACATAGGGGTATATGTGTCCTTCTGAATCTGAGAACTTGAATTCTTGGTATAAATTCCTAGGAGTGGAATTCCTGGGTCAAATGGTATTTATCTTTTTAGTTTTTTGAGGAACCTCCATATTGCTTTCCACAATGGTTGAACTAGTTTACATTCCCACCAGTGTAGGAGGGTTCCCCTTTCTCCGCATCCTCGCAGAGGATGTTGTTGTTCATAGTCTTTTCGATGTTGGCCATCCTAACAGGTGTGAGGTGATATCTCATTATCGTTTTAATCTGCATTTCGCTGATAATTAGTGATGTGGAGCATCTTTTCATTTGCCTGTTGGCTATCTGAATTTCTTCTTTGGAGAAGTGTCTGTTCATACTCTCTGCCCATTTTATAATAGGGTTATTTGCCTTTTGGGTGTTGAGGCGTGTGAGTTCTTTATATATTTTGGATGTTAACCCCTTGTCGGATATGTCATTTACAAATATATTCTCCCATACTGTAAGATGTCTTTTTGTTCTGTTGATGGTGTCCTTTGCCGTACAGAAGCTTTTCAGCTTGATGTAGTCCCATTTGTTCATTTTTACTTTTGTTTCCCTTGCTCAGGGAGATGCGTTCAGGAAAAAGTTGCTCATGTTTATATTCAAGAGATTTTTGCCTAGGTTTTCTTCTAAGAGTTTTATGGTTTCATGACTTACATTCAGGACTTTGATCCATTTCGTGTACTTTTGGTATTGGGTTAGACAATAATCCAGTTTCATTCTCTTATATGTAGCTGTCCAGTTTTTGCCAACACCAGCTGTTGAAGAGGCTCTCATTTCCCCATTGTATATCCATGTGTCCTTTATCGTATATTCATTGACCATATATGCATGAGTTAATATCCGGGCTCTCTATTCAGTTCCATTGGTCTGTGGGTTTGTTCTTGTGCCAGTACCAAATTGTCTTGATTACTGTGGCTTTGTAGTAGAGCTTGAAGTTGGGGAGTATAATCCCCCCAGCTTTATTCTTCCTTCTCAGGATTGCTTCAGCTATTCGGAGTCTTTTGTGGTTCCATATGAATTTTAGAACTATTTGCTCTACTTCATTGAAGAATGCTGTTGGTATTTTGATAGGGATTGCATTGAATCTGTAGATTGGTTTACAGAGGATGGCCATTTTGACAATATTAACTCTTCCTATTCATGAGAATGGGATGTATTTCCATTTGTTGATATCTTCTGTCATTTCTCTCATGAGTGTCTTGCAGTTTTCCGGGTTTAGATCTTCTACTTCCTTCATTAGGTTTATTCCTAGGTATTGTGAATGGACTTGTTTTCCTGATTTCTCTTTCTGCTAGTTCCTCGTTAGTGTATAGGAATGCAACAGATTTCTGTGTATTAATTTTGTATCCTGCAACTTTGCTGAATTCAGATATTAATTCTAGTAGTTCTGGAGTGGATTCTTTAGGGTTTTTAACAGTGACAATTTAACTTCTTCCTTACCAATCTAGATGCCTTTTATTTCTTAGTGTTGTCTGATTCCCGTGGCTAGGACCTCCAGTACTATGTGGAATATAAGTGGGAAGAGTGGGCATCCTTGTCTTGTTCCCAGTCTTAAAGAAAAAGCTTTCAGCTTATTGCTGTTAAGTATAATGTTGGCTGTGGGTCTGTCATATATTGCCTTTATTATGATCAGGTACTTACCCTCCATATGCATTTTGTCAAGAGTTTTTATCACGATAGTATGTTAAATTTGTTGAATGCTTTTTCAGCATCTATGCTGATGATCATGTGGTTTTTGTCCTTTTTGTTGATGTGGTGGATGATGTTGATATATTTTCTAATATTGTACCATCTTTGCATCCCTGGAATAAATCGTACTTGACCACGATGTATTATCTTTTTGATGTATTTTTGAATTCTATTTGCTAATATTTTGTTGAATATTTTTGCATCTGTGTTCATCAGGGATATTGGTCTGTAAATTTCCTTTTTTGTGCTGTCTTTGTCTGGTTTTAGTATTAGACTGATGCTGGCCTCAGAGAATAAGTGTGGAGGTATTCCCTTGTCTTCTACTTTTTGGAAAACTTTAAGGAGTATGGATATTTGGTCTTCACTAAGTGTTTGATAAAATTCAGCAGTGAAACCATCTGGTCCAGGAATTTTGTTCTTAGGTAGTTGTTTGATTACTGTTCAATTTCATTGCTGGTTTTTGGTCTGTTAAGATTTTCTGTTCTTTGTGGGTCAGTCTCGTAAGGTTGTATTTTTCTAGAATGATGTCCATTTTTGCTAGGTTATCCAGTTTGTTAGCATGTAATTTTTCATAGTGTTGTCTCATAATTCTTTGTATTTCTGTGGTGTCCATAGTGATTTTCCTTTCTCATTTCTGATTCTGTTTATGTGTGTAGACTCTCTTTTTTTCTTGATCAGTCTGGTGAGGGGTTTATCTATTTTGTTTATTTTCTTGAAGAATCACCTCCTGCTTTCATTGATTCTTTCTGTTGTTTTATTATTCTCGATTTTATTTATTTCTTCTCTAATATGTATTATGTCCCTCCTTCTACTGACTTTGGGCCTTACTTGTTTTTCTTTTTCTAGTTTCGTTAACTGAGTTTATTAGACTGTTCATACGGGATTATGATTCTTTCCTGAGGTAGACCTGTATTGCAATATACTTCCTTCTTAGCACAGCCTTTGCTGTGTCCCACAGATTTTGTGGTGTTGAATTATTGTCGTCATTTGTCTCCATACATTGCTTGATCTCTGTTTTTATTTGGTCATTGATCCATTGATTTTTTTATGTCATGTTGGTAAGCCTCCATGTGTTTGTGGGCTTTTTCATTTTCTTTGCATAATGTATTTCTAGTTTTATACCTTTGTGGTCTGAGAAGGTGGTTGGTGCAATTTCAGTCTTTTTCAATTTATCTGAGGTTCTTTTTGTGGCCTAGTATATGATCTATTCTTGAAAATGTTCCATGTGCACTTGAGAAGAATGTGTACTCTACAGCTTTTGGGTGGAGTGTTCTGTAGATGTCTGTTAATGTCCGTCTGTTCTAATGTGTTGTTCATTGTCTCTGTCTCCTTATTTTCTATCTGGTTGATATGTCCTTTGGAGTGAGTGGTGTGTTGAAGTCTCCTAGAATGAACGCATTGCATTCCATTTCCCCCTTTAATTCTGTTAGTATTTGTTTCACATATGTAGGTGATCCTTTGTTGGCTGCATAGATATTTATAATAGTTATCTCCTCTTGTTGGACTGACCCTTTTATCAGTATGTAATGTCCTTTGTCTCTTGTGACTTTCTTTGTTTTGAAGTGTATTTTGTCTGATACAAGTACTGCAACTCCTGCTTTTTTCTCCCTATTAGTTGCATGAAATATCTTTTTCCATCCCTTTACTTTCAGTCTGTGTGTGTCTTTGGGTTTGAAGTGAGTCTCTTGTAGGCAGCATATTCATGGGTCTTGTTTTTTTATCCATTCAGTGACTCTCTGTCATTTGGTTGGTGCATTCAGACCATTTACATTTAGGGTGATTATGGGTAGGTATGTACTTATTGCCATTGCAAGCTTTGGATTCGTGGTTACCAAAAGTTCAAAGGTAACTTCCTTACTATCTAATAGTCTAATTTAACTCACTTAGTATGCTATTCCAAACACAATCCATAGGTTCTTTTCTTTTTTTTTTTTTTACTCCTTTTTCTTCCTCCTCCATCCTTTATATATTAAGTGTCATATTCTATACTCTTTGTCTATCTCTTGACTGACTTTGGGGGTAGTTGATTTGATTTTACATCTGCTTAATAATTAATTAATTGTTCTACTTTGTTTGCTGTAGTTTTACTTCCTCTGGTAACAGCTATTTAACCTTTGGAACACTTCCATCTATAGCAGTCCCTCCAAAATACAATGTATGGATGGTTTGTGGTAGGTAAATTCTGTCAGCTTTTGCTTATCTGGAAATTGTTTAATCCCCACTTCAAATTTAAATGAAAATCTTTCTGGGTAGAGTATTCTTTGTTGAGGCCCTTGTGTTTCATTGCATTAAATATATTATGTCCCTCCCTTCTGGCCTGTAAGGTTTCTGTTGAGAAGTCTGATGATAGCCTGATGGGTTTTCCTTTGTATGTAATCTTTTTTCTCTCTCTAGCTGCTTTTAATAGTCTGTCTTTATCCTTGATCTTTGCCATTTTAATTATTATATGTCTTGGTGTTGTCTTCCTTGTGTTGGGAGATCTGTGCACCTCCATGGCCTGAGAGACTATCTCATTCCCCAGACGGGAAGTTTTCAGCAGTTACCTCCTCAAAGACACTTTCTATCCCTTTTTCTCTCTCTTCTTCCACTGGTACCCCTATAATGCTAATATTGTTCCATTTGGATTGGTCACACAGTTCTCTCAATATTCTTTCATTCTTAGAGATCCTTTTTTCTCTCTGTGCCTCAGCTTCTTTGTATTCCTCTTCTCTAATTTCTGTTTGATTTACCATGTCCTCTGCTTCATCTGATCTGTTTTTAAATCCTTCCATTTTATATTCCATTTCAGATACTGTATTCTTTAATGATTGAATCTCATTCCTGAATTCTTCCCTGAGTTCTTGAGTATTTTTCTGTGCCTCCATGAACATGTTTATGATTTTTATTTTGAAATCTCTTTCAGGAACATTGATGAGTTCAGTTTCACTTGTCCCTCTTTCTGGTGTTTGTGGGATTTTGGTTTCAACCAGTTTCCTTTGACATTTCTTATTTGTATGTGGCCCAGTGCTCTACTCTCTGGAGCTGCTCAGCCCCTGGAGCAATGGCAGGGGTTGCAGGGGAGCATCGCTGGTGCCTGTAGAGAGGAAAGAGTTCTTTCCTGCCTCTCGGCTTCTGTGCCTGTCTCCATTGCCAGGGGCAGTTGGCTGAGTGCATCGGTGGTAGCCTCTGTGCTTTGTGCTTGTAGCTGCCTTAGGTGGAGCCTCTCTCTTGCTGGCCCAGCACAAGGGCAGGGGCAGGCAGTTTGCAAGCCTTTACTGGCCAGGAGGAAGGCACAGCAGGCTGCATTTCATAGTGGGGGGCTTTGGAGCTGTGTTCCATCCAGCAGTATGAAGTGCCTAAAGCTCCTGAAAGTTCCCATCCTGTTGGGCTGAGTGTGCCAGGACAATTTTGTCCACCTGTCCTTTCTCCTCAGCACCAAGCTCTGTGCAATCCTTGCCCCTTTAGCAGCCCTCTCACTGTTAGAAGTCTCTCAGACTTCCCACCTTTCTTTTGTCCCATAGCAGCTGGATGTGGATCCCTGTTTTTCACAAGCAACTAGAATTTCAGTCTCCATAAGTATTCTGCCTGTCTTAGCTTTCCAACCCTATAATCTGTAGAGCCCCATGTAATGTTGGTTCATGCTTCCAGAACAGATCTCAAGGGCTGGGTCTTCAGTAGTCCTTGACATCCACCCTCTCCCTGCTCAGTTTCTCTTCCTCCCTCTGGTGAGCTGGGGTGGGGGAAGGGCTTGGATTCCACGGGATCATGACTTTGGTACTGAGGTCTGTTCTTTTCTCCAGGTGTATGCACTCTGACACAGCTTTCTTC